>ONZH01018554.1:0-29441 GCA_900303285.1 Rhinella marina | reverse complement strand
AATAGTTAAACCACAAATTTCCTTACATTCTTGTGTGGCAACATGAATTAAAAAGTAAACCATTTATTATAAAATATTGCATATTTCACTTGAAGTTTATTTTTTTTGTCTGTATGTTTTTCAGGGGCAACAATCATGGTGCGGTGGCGGTCGATCAGGGACCGCTACAAGAAGGACTTCAATGAGGAACTTCGGGCCCCGAGTGGTTCCGGGCAAACCTCAAGGCGGAGTATCGCTATTATTCCGTCTTGGGGTCCTACGCAGAACCCTTGAGCTGCGAAGGTAATTTAATTATTTTTTTTTTTTTTAATATTTACTAGAGTTGATCAAACATGCTCGTTATGAGCACTGTACTACTCGGCTCCCCTGCGCTCGAATGCCCGCAGGCAAACGGATCCGTCCTCACCTATAAGTCAATGGGGGCGGATCCGTTTGGTATGACACACAAGTGTGTCATACGAAACGGATCAGTCCCCTTGACTTCCAGTCGGGTGAGGAGAACAGATCCGTTTGGTGTCACACACTAGTGTGTGATACCAAACGGATCCACCCCCATTGACTTTACAGGCACAGAGGACGGATCCACATGGCTGCGCAGCAGAGCGCAGGGGATCCGAGTAGTACAGTGCTCGTGAGGAGCACGTTCGATCAACTCTAATATTTACATTGCTAATTTTTTTTTTCTTTACAGAACATCAAGCAGCACTCGGGCGCCCGAAGTATCTCCTGAAGCGGTCCCTGAGGAACCAGCCACCGCAGGCCCCTCTTGTCCTGTTCAAATATCTGGTCAGGACACTACTGTTCCTCTACTTACTCCCCCTGGCGACGCAACAATGTCAATTTGACTCCTCTTTTTGAGGCCTTGATGTGTCGCTAGAGGGCAGGTAGGAGCAGTCAGGCGGACTGCGAGGATCTCACAAGGCTCATTTACGAGTCCTTGATGGGATTCACAAATAGAGTGGCCAATTTAGAGGATAGTTTGTGACGTCTTCAGGAGGGGGCAGTGTTGAGGTCACAAATGAGTCCAGTGCAGCTTTATTTGAATTCGTTGTCCCCCGTGATGGAACAACTTTCGCCCGACCAGCTATTTGAAGCCAGAAGATTGATGGACTACGCCTTGTGGCATGTACAACACCGCCCCCCTTCCTTTCCCCCATCCCAGCCCTATCCCCCAGACCCCCTTCCAGCCACCCCATCCCACCTACCAGCCACCCCATCCCCCAACCCAACCTCCCTCCCATTCTCAACCTGCCGAGCTATTTTCTCATTCTTTTTCTTGTTCATGACTATCACAAATAGTTAAGAATAAAAGCAAGTGGTCCCATCATGTCAGGATATTTCTTAGAGAAACATTTTTTGCTAGGAAGTGCATAGCCCTTAAGTGGTACAACCCTTTTGCTCCAACATGGACTATGTGGAAATCTTCAGTTAATCAAGTCATACCATTAGAAGCAGTAATATTTAAACGCAGGCAACATCTCGAAAAGTTGGCTTGTGTTTGGGGGGGTATGGATAGGGCCCAAACTTACAAATTACTTCACAACTGTGAAGGCTTCTTTCAAGATCCCATGATTCTAGTACATAAATCTACACTTTGTTGACAAAGAGGAACGAACACAACTTCATTTCCATATGGGACGATAGCTAGAAGGGCTGTCTCGACAGGTATGATGTTACGACTGCTTGTTTTATGTATTCTAATTAAGTACTGGTACTGAGGAATTTACCTAGCGTTCATGCATGGATGATACCTTATTGGTCCATTTTATCCGAATGGAAGAAACTGTATAACACGCCTTGATGTATTATCCATAGAACTGCTTACACAGGTCATACTATGAAGTGCAGAGGCAATAAGAAAGCCAGCAATAACAGGACTCTTTCACAGAAAGCAATATCAGAAGCAAGGACCAAATCATGCGACGGATGGAGTACAACAGCCCCGTGAACATACATTATATGTTCCCCTTTTAAAAGGAGCTCAGGAGGTTGGGGAAAACGGTTTCAGAGAGGCCTGAGGGATGTCAGGCTTTGGTGCTATCCCTAGTAAGAAAAGTCACAGACCTGCCTGAACTAAGACCACCGTGACGCTGGGTAGGTGGGCACAGATGTGTTTTGATCAAAATATATGTGATGGCTTAGTCCATATGTTATGTTTGCATCTATTGTTATAGTGCATTATTTTCTGTGACCTTATAAATCTAGCCTTGTGCATCCGCACATTTTACCATCATATTGTGCAGGATGTTTTTGCATCTTTTTTCTGTGAATTTTTTTGATATATCTTGGAGTGGCACCTTTAGGTGTGAATGTGCTTCTATCCCAGGAGTAGCATTCATGTGCACTTTGCCCTCCTATCTAAGACGAGACCTTGATTAAGGTTGCACATATAGGTGTGTGTGCTCCTCCTCTCATTGGTTGCTGATGCACATAGAGGTAACTAGGAGCAGCACACCATATGTGCAGGGTATTGCGCTCCTAACCATAGATGCACAAACCGCATAGGTAGGTTTAGCGTAGGACCGGCCTGAACTGAGACCACCGTGACGCTGGGTAGGTGGGCACAGATATGTTTTGATCAAAATATATTGGCTAAGAGTCTCCGATCTTCTCATTAGAGAGAGGGCTTAGTCCATATGTTGTGCTTGCTATTGTTATAGTGCATTATTTTCTGTGACTTTGCCATCCCTAGTAGGCCATCTCTACTGGCAAAGATGGAAGACCTCATATTCAGAGTGTAGTAGGGGCCCATCATTGGATACATGCACAACCATAAGTTTGACTAAGTTGGAGTTGACTGTGAACTTTTAATGGTAAAGGGCAGTTAGTACCTTCAAAGCAATCATTACCAGTACTCATTATTCGGGAGACCTTTGGGTGGAGCATAGACTTTCTTTCCCCCCTCCCCAACACATACAGTTCCTTGAAAAAGTATTCATACCCCTTGAACTTTTCCACGTTACACCGACAAACCTAAAATATTTTGTTGAAATTTTATGTGATAGATCAACACAAGCTAGCAAGTACCATATGTGTGAAGAGAAAAGCGATACATGATTTACAGAACTTCTAATAAATAAAAATCTGAAGTGTGGTGTGCATTTGTATTCAGCCCCCTGTACTGTGACACCCTTAAATAAGATCCAGTGAGTAATGCAATCGAAAAGAACAAAGACCGTGCTGCTCCTATTATCAGAGGCACTTCCAAGTATCAGTGGACCGAGTACAAATCCATCAATATATCCACACATCAATTGTAATGTAAAAAGTTCCTTTCTTTAAATCCAAGCAGAGCCCCTAGATATTTAAAAGGGAGCAGCAATAGTGAAGAACCACAAGCACAGGAGAGAAAATTAATGAGAATCCAAAATATTTTAAATTTGACTAAGGCTCCATTCACATGTTTGCTTTTCTTTCCTGATTCGATCCTGATCCATTCATTTCAATGGGTCCTGAAAAAAAATCAGGATCGAATCAGGAAAGAAAAACAGGACGTGTGAATGGAGCCTAAGGAAGAAAGAAAAGCCCTGAAAAGGTTGGGAATCCAACCCCCTTATAGTCATTAAACCCACCGATAAGGGGGGGGGGCGGAGTAGTGATATGAAATAAAATATGAAAATGAAATGGTAAGGTTATTATCCGATGAGGGCATGTATCGGGTCTTGAAAAAAGATCCAACAACAGCTTTTAAAATGGAGATGGAGGTTCTCCTTAAATAAGGTTTTCAAAAGGGTATAGTTGATAAGAAAGAATATCAGTATTTAAGGATAAAGTTTGAAGTCATTCTAGTTATATACCTATCGTTTCAGGGATTGATTCCCTGACCAGTAGACTTACAGAATTTGTAGATTTCTTTTTCTTCAAAAACACGTTAGAGAAGCTCCATCCTATTTAAGAGATTCAGGAGGAGTCATCAAGTTGTTAACAGATCTTGGACTGTGGAGTGGAGAAGTACGCATGGTTGGCTACAGTTGACGTAGTGTTCTTGTATACAATCATCCTTTAAGATTTCGGTATAAAAGCGGTAGAAGAACAACTAAAAAATGATCCTATGATGACTACTCAACAAGGGGAATTTATTCTAAAATGTCTGGATTTTTGCCTTAGCCATAACCATTTCTGGTTTAGGGACAAGTTTTATTTACAGCAGACAGGTACAGCGATGGGGGTAAAAGTCGCCCCCAGTTTTGCTAACCTTTTCATGTCCCTATGGGAAAAAAAGTTAGTGAGCCAATTCTACATAAGGAGCAACAAGGTGGAAAGTTGTCCCTTTGGAAACGTTATATTGATGATGGTTTGCCGATTTGGATGGGTAGCCATCAGGGCTTGGAGGATTTTATTTTAATGATTAATTGGAATGATTGGACCTAAGCTTCACAAGTCATGAGTAAGGAATCTGGATTTTTTGGATCTTACACTATATATGGAAAATGGGAAGAATTAAACAAAAACCTTTTTTAAACAAACTGATGTTAGAGATGAGCGAGCATGCTCGGCCGAGCGTACTTGGGAGCAATTTTCGAGTAGTAGTGTACGCATCTTATAATCTGTACACTAATGCGTACAAATTACAAGATGCGTACAGATTAGAAGATGCGTATGCTACTACTCGAAAATTGCTCCCGAGCATGCTCGCTCATCTCTAACGTTAATGCATACATAGAGAAAGGAAGCTGTCATTACACCCCGTGGCTTGAAAATATTCCTAAGGGACAATTGCAGAGAATTTTCTGCAATTGTTCAGACATAGATGTGTATAGACAACAAAGCAAATTAATACAAGAACCTTTTGTGGAGAAAGGAAAGGAAAGTAGGAGTTCTGGAGGGGCAAAGTAAAATGATTGAGGAGCAGAGGATTAATGAAAATAAGGAGAATAAAAGATATAAAAAAAAGGTGAGGAATATAGATTTGCTTTCCTTACTGAGTATAATATGAGTGTTGGGGCTGTAAACAATGCTCTTAGAAAAAATTGTCCGGTCTTAAAAAAAAAAAAAAAAAAAACACACACACACACACAAACCACAACAACAACAACAACAACAACAACAACAACAACAACCACCCGGTATTGGGATCTATAATTCTAGACAAACCAGGAATGATATACAGGAAAGCACCCAATTTGAAAAATCATTTACTCCGTAGTTGCATCTCTACAAAATCAGAGAGATCTAATGGATTTAAATTCACATGGTGTGGTTTTTGCCCTCTGTAAAAACAGAAGAAAAAAATAAAAGGTAAAATCAAGAAGTACAATCCAAGTCGAATAACCAACGATTTAAAATAAAAAGGAGAAATAACTCGTGAACATACAGGGGTCATTTATCTACTGGAGTGCCCTTGTGACCTCCAGTATGTGGGTCGGACCCTGAGAAAATTAAAGACAAGGGTCCAAGAGCATGTTCGGAATATAAAGAAAGGGTTGGACACTCAGTGTCTGTGCATATTTTGCAAGTAAGCATAGCAAAGACCTTAGAGGCCTAGTATTCATGGGTAGAGAACGAGTGAATAAAAAATAAAATAGTGGAGAGGAGATCCAATAGCAAGGATCAACCGCTGTGAAATAGAATGGATGTATAAAATAAATACTTTACAACCACATGGATTAAATAGAGTTTGAAAACCCTGTTTGATTTAAGCTTTGAACATTAAGCTGTGATCCATAGGAGAGACTATATAACAGAGATTAGGTATGTAAATATTCATTGGTTCCCCGGGATCACGTGGTTTGAGAAAGCTGAATGGGAGGTCACGTGGTCGGAGGAATTGGTGAATTAATTTTCCTGTAGTAATCACTTATTAGTTAAGCCCGGTAACTAGGTCGAGTTGACTGCATGAGCGGGATACTCCGTGAATTTAATTATATATATATATATATATATATATATATATATATATATATATATATATATATATATATATATATATATATATATATATTTTATTAATAAATATATATTATTAATAAAAATAATATATTAATAATAATATATTAATAATAATAATATATTAATAATAAATAATATATTAATAATAAATAATATATTAATAAATAATATATTAATAAAAATAAATAATAAATATTAAATAATAATTTAATAAATAATAATAATACATTTTATATATATATAAATTATATATATATATATATATATATATATATATATATATATATATATATATATATATATATATATATATATATATATTATTTTTTTTTATTTTTTTTAAAATCTTTTTAATAATTTATGCCAATGGAAATTATATTATGGGATAATTTCTTTACAATAGTAAGATCTTGAAAATAGAGCTCTATAGCAATAGGGGTTGTGAAAAAAAAAAATTTAATTGGGGAATTTTTTAAATTATTAAATATGTAAAAACCGTTAGTGAATAGGATTGCGTTTTTTTCTCTTTTAGTCTTTGCCCTGTTTGTAACATGAAAGATGTATGAAATTATTTTAAGATATATTTTATTTTATAAGAATAAGGTGTTTTTAGATTAAGTGGTTTAGAAAATGGATTTTCCCTTTAATTGATGTTGGGTATAAACGGACACCTGGGAGCGGGTGGAACTGAAGCCGCTGTTGAAGCAAAAGCGAAACCTAGGTCGGGTGAAGTATGAGGGAGGAACGCTAATGTTGTGATGTGCTTTTAATCTTGACTATATTAAAATGAAATGCAGATTCCTGTGCTTGTGGTTCTTCACTATTGCTGCAGCCTTTTAAATCTCTAGGGGGCTCTGCTTGGATTTAACCCTTTCAACCCCGGGTCTGTTTTCACCTTCCTGCCCAGGCCATTTTTTGCAAATGTGTCACTTTATGTGGAACGCTTTTACTTATCCAGGCTATTCTGAGATTGCTTTCTCGTCACATATTGTGCTTCACAACAGTAGTAAATTTGTGGCAAAATATTTCGTTTTTATTTATAAAAAAAACAAAATTTACCAAAAATTTGGAAAAATTAGCAAAATTTCCAAATTTCAATTTCTCTTTCAAAATAAATAGTAATACCTCCAAAAACAGTTATTTTACATTCCCCATATGTCTACTTTATGTTGGCATCATTTAAATAATGTCATTTTACGTTTTTTGGAACGTTAAAGGGCTTAGAAGTTTAGAAGCCATTTTTCAAATTTTCACCAAATTTTCCAAAACCATTTTTTTTAAGCACCAATTCAGATATAAAGTGATTTTGAGGGGCTTACGTAATGAAAACCCTCATAAGTGATCCCATTTTATAAACTACACCCCTCAAATTATAAAAAACTGCTGTTACAAACTTTGTTAACCCTTGAGGTGTTCCACAAAAATTAAAAGGAAAATGGAGGTGAAATTTCAAAATTTCACTTTTTTGGCAGATTATTCATGTTAATTTTTTTTCTTGCAACACAGCAAGGGTTAACAGCAAACTAAACCTCAATATACATTACTCTGATTCTGCAGTTTACAGAAATACCCCATATGTGGTGGTAAACATCTCTATGGGTTTGTGGCAGTAGTCAGAAGGAAAGGAGCGCCATACGGATTTTGGAGGCAGATTTTGCTAGAATGGTTTTTAGGCACCATTTTGTAATTGAGAGACCCTGACGTACCCCTACAGTGGAAGCCCTCAAAGAGTGACCCCATTTTGGAAACTACACCCTTCAACTTATATATTAAGGGGGGTACTGGCCACTTTTTTTTTTTTGGAAAGTTTTACACATTAGATACATTTTTGAACAAAATAAAATATTTTGTGTTGCCATTTTCTGAGAGCCATATTTTTTTTATTTTTTGGGCGATTGTCTCAGGTAGGGTCTCATTTTTTGCGGGACAAGATGACGGTTTGATTGGTACCATTTTGGGGTACATACGCTTTTTTGATCACCTGCTATTACACTTTTTGTAAGGGAAGGTGACCAAAAAAATGTCTGCTTTGGCACAGTTTTTTTCACTGCGTTCACCTGGCGGGGTGGATGACATTTTTATAGAGCCGGTCGATACGGACGCAGCAATACCTAATATGTATACCTTTTACAAATTTTTTTTTTTTACTTTTTTTGGAAAATGGCGTTTTTTGTAACTTGAAACTTGTTTTTATTTTTTAGAACTTTTTTCCCACTTTTTTTTAACTTTTGGGGGTCTGATCCCCTTTACAATGCATACAATACTTTTGTATTGTAATGCATTGGCTGTAAGTGTATTACTCAGTGTAATACACTTCCAGCCTGCTTCCTGTGCGATCCAGGGGGCTGGATCGCACAGGCTCACAGGGATAGCAGCCACGATGCCTAAGGAAGGCATCGGGCTGCTATCCAAGCCATCGGGTCCCCGTCACAGCAGCGCAGAGACCCAACGGCACCCCCGCTCGCCATCCTGAAGCGCCGCACACCTCATGTGCCGCGGTCAGCGCTGACCGCGGCACATGAAGGGTTAATGCGCCGGCATCGGTGTTTTCACTGATGCTGGCGCATTCAGCAGGGGTCCGGCACCTGGGCACAGCCAGACCCCTGCCGCTGACCGGGCAAGCGCAGCTCCTACACCCGGCGATTGGACGTCACAGCGATCACATGGTCAGGAGCTGTGCACTACCGGTCCGGATGGCTTCTCTAAGTACCGGAGCATAAGTATGGACTGAAGGACCTGCATCGCTCAAGAAAATGGCCTAAAAAGATTAAATATATACCTAAAGCGATCTTAGCTTTAAACAATTTTTAGCCAGGAGAATTATGTCAGAAAGACAGATTGATAGGCATAAGACACCAAGAACGTATCAAAGTGGTGCCCAGAAGAGAAAGAAGAATGCAGAGAAAGAAAAAGAAAGGGGAGGCCTG
This sequence comes from Rhinella marina, assembly GCA_900303285.1. Taxonomy (NCBI): domain Eukaryota; kingdom Metazoa; phylum Chordata; class Amphibia; order Anura; family Bufonidae; genus Rhinella; species Rhinella marina. The sequence goes on along the minus strand of ONZH01018554.1, from coordinate 20,625 downwards.
CTGAACAACAACAGAAAGCTCAGCAGTTATTTAAAAAGGTTGGATAAACCTCAAGAAGAAACAAGTCAAGATTTGAGTGAGCTAGAGAGGCAGGCAAATGAAGGCAGGTTAAAAGGAAAAAATGATATTTTTATAATTTACATAATCTTGATTAGATTTTTCCTGGTTTTGTCTTAAAACAGGGGTTCAGGACATTCAACCTATAAGTGAGTATGTAATTGCCTTAACCCAAGAGGGAGAAGCCGACCTGATGGTTGGTGTAGAGGAAGAAGTCGACCAGATGGTTGGTGTAGAGGATGGAGGAGATATTCCTGATGCTCATGTTGAAGATGCTCCTCAAACAACTAATGAAGCAAACAGTGGTTCCTGTGAATCAATTAGCTTTAGACTTTGCAACGATGTAGGTCTGTGGCCTCAAGTCTGTACCTCAGAGTTTATCGATTTTTGGGCAGCTGAAGGATCAAAAAAGCTTCAGAACTGTACATCAAGACTGTTGCAGCGTTCAGTTACACAAAAGTGTAAAAAAGGTAGACATCTAAAATCATTTGAAAGAAGATGCAGCAAACTTCTTTTCATTAGAAATAATCGGAATGGTGAATCCGTCAACCGATTTTGGCTCTGTTTTTCTCCAAGTACAGGGAAAGTTTATTGTTATGTTTGCAAGCTCATCACACCACAAAAAGACAACCTTTCTGGAGAGGGGTTTTGTGATTGGAAACATGCAAATGTTCGGATGACTGAGCATGAAATATCCAAGTCCCATCTGAACTCAGTCACAGTTCTGGAACAGCGTGGAAGTAGAAAGTGATCTGTTGATGCTCAATTGATGCAGAAATCAGAGCAGATACGTGGATACTGGAGGCATGTACTTCTACGTGTTGTAAGTACTATTAAATTTCTAGCAGAAAGAGGCCTTGCCTTTCGAGGTGAAGATGAGCTTCTGAACTCGCCAAAAAATGGTAACTTCATGGGTATAATGGAGCTTATAGCAGAGTTTGATCCATTTCTTTCGTCTCACATTAAAGAACGTGGTCAAAAAGGAAGAGGCAAGACAAATTATCTGTCATCAACAATTGTGGAAGAAGTGACAAGGCGGATGGGACAACGTGCTCAACAAACAATAGAGAGAATAAAAATATCCAAGTATTACTCTGTATCAGTTGATTCAACCCCTGATGAGGCAAACATTGACCAGCTAACAATTATTATTATTAGGTACATGGAAGGATCAGCTCCAAAAGAAAGATCTTACGTTTCTCCCTAACTGTGGTCACACAGGATCTGCTTTAGCAGAATCATTGCTGCAGTTTTTACAGAAACATAAAATAGAAATTTGTGACTGTCGAGGCCAAGCATATGACAACGCTGCGAATATGTGTGGTAGATACAGAGGAATGCAAGCCTTCATCAAAGACAAGTGCAAGTTGCATTTTTTAATGCATGTCCTAAAGCTGTACATTTTTTTAACTTTGCATCGTGATCGTACTCGGGATGTGACGCGACTCCTGGGCGGGGGGGAGGTGCGCCGCATGCAGCAGTCTTTCCAGGTGTGTTGCAGCTAACAGGTGTCCATAATGATAGTAAGTCAGTCTTGGGGTCCCTGATTGGCCATCTTATACTTTATTAGGTCCTTTCTGCAGTGATGGCGTTGCCCCCGGACGAAGGTACGCCGAAACGCGCATCGGGGTAACGCCATCCCTGGCCCTTCACTTGGTCTACAATACGTTTGGTGAGCAGTAGTTCTTGGATTATTTGGGGTTACTATATCCCTGGAATGATATTTTAAATAGGTTTGATGCAACAAGTAGAGCTCTGCAGCATCCAACGTTAGTTCTCAAATCTGCCATTGAGATGTTAAAGTCCCTAAAAGATTTTGTGGAGTCAAAAAGAGCAATTTTCTGAGTATGAGGAGAAAGGAAAAAGTGTGAGTGACACACAAGAGTACAGGGAGGAGAACTCGCGTAATCGTATGCAGAAGGTCAGACTAAATTGTCTGGACTACGCAAAGGAACCCGACACCAACTTTTCTCCTAGTGAAAGGTTTAAGGTTCAAAGCTTTTTACCTGTGATAGATCAAATAACTTCATCCCTTTTGGACAGAATATCTTCCTATGAAGTATCAGCTAAAAGGCTAGTTATTCAACGACCTTGCAGTAGCTACTCCACTCCAAATATCGTCTTCATCTCATGACCTTGTGAATATTTAGAATGATGATCTAGACCTCTCACTTGAAAATTAATTACAGCAGTTTGCTTATCTGGTTAAAAATTCTAAACTAGATGAACGTGAAGATGCCCCCATAGAGCTCTCAATGTATGAACTGGTACATAAGGACCCTTTCAGAAGCACTTTCCCAAATGTTGAAATTCTTCTCAGGATTTATTTAGTCTTGATGGTAACAAACTGCAGTGGAGAACGATCTCTCTCAAAAATGAAGCTCATTAAAAACACAATGGGCCAGGAACGCTTATCTCACCTTTGTTAAGGATTGAACATGACCTTCTTCGTGAATTAGACTTTTCTGATATCGTTGAAGACTAAGGCCTCTTTCACACTATCGTTAGTACGGATCTGGCGGGTGAAGGGACCCGCCGGATCCGTACTGATAATACAACCTTGTGGATCCGTAATTCCGGATCCGGTTGTATTAGCTTTTAAACGGATCCGGAATAACCTCTATTGAAAGTCAATGGAGGACGGATCCGTTTACAAGTGTGTCCACACCAAACGGATCCGTCCCCATTGACTTGCATTGGGGGTCATTCCGGATCCGTCTTGGTGCGGTTGCCCAGACCGGAGAGCAAACCGCAGCATGCTGCGGTTTGTTCTCCGGTCTGAAGACGGAACGGAATGCTTTCAGGAGCCTCCGTTGTCTTCAGTTCAGTTTTGTCCCCATTGACAATGAATGGGGACAAAACTGAAGCGTTTTATTCCGGTATTGAGCCCCTATGACGGAACTCAATACCGGAATATATAAACGCTAGTGTGAAACTAGCCTTAGCAGCAAGAAAATCAAATAATTTTTAAATTTGACACCTGTGCCTTCTTTATGGTTAAAAAGGTTAGTAAAAACACAGGCATCTTCTGTCTTTTACAGCCTTTAATGCATTTCGTCTGTGTTGTTAACTGTGAGGTTCTAGTCTTGCTCACATGGCCATTATAATTGTTGACATTTTTACTTCGGTTTGGCAGCCCCCACATGCTCATCTCCTGTTCCGGTCCTTCACTGTCCACAAGACATTTCTAACCCCTTGCTTACTATGCTTTTCACAGGTCTCATCACGTTTGCGGACATTTAATTCCATTACTCAAACTGGATTTTGATGATTTGGATTTCTACCATTGTTTGCTGAAACCTGCTGGTTGTACATTGTGAAGGAGAGTTATTGCTTTGAAGGTAGGTAGATCATGAGGTTCTAGTCTTGCTCACATGGCCATTATAGTTATTTTCCCCACCTTATACATCTTTAATTCTGTTTGGCAGGGATGACTGGATTCATACGTTATTAAAGAAGTAAATGGTGACCTTATGTAAACTAACTAGTAACTAGCAAATGGTCAGCATGTCATACAGAGCAATGGTTCACGATAAAAGAATGCCTCTGTCTTTGGTATCATTCTGTGTTTAAAAGCTAAGGTTTGTGAGCAAAGGGAGATTTAAAAGGGGAATACAAATGGTGGAGGGTGGGGATTTGGGTGGAGGGCGGGGCTTTGGGCCCGAAACATCTTGTCGCCCGGGGCCTCCACCAACCTTAATCCAGCCCTGTGAACATCTCTCAGAGCACTGTTCAATTCATTATCTGAAAACAGGAGTATGGCACAACTGCAAACCTGTCAAAGGAAAATACATAAATTGCAGCCGCACACCGCTACCAGATAAAGCACAAAATGCTATAGTGATATAGAATTCCAAAGCTCATGCTATGCTTGTATAATAAATTAGAGACTCTTGGCAAATACATTTTGTACAAAATTTATCTGAGCCCATTCACCACAGTCAAGGTGTTCTCTGCAGAATGGGAACCTAACGCTTTGTCCTACCTGTTACGTGCCAGTCTTTGCTTCCATATAATCAGGGGGCACTTTGTTCCACATGCATGTAATGTCCACTTGCCTTCCGCCATTTCTGGTACTACAAAGGCCTCCCCTAGTTCAGGAGTACAGACACTAACATGCATGCCGAATCACCGAATTTGACCAGCCCATTTGCCCCACAGGTGGTTTTTTAATCAGTGCAAGTATAAAGCCGAGTGATTGATAACTCACACAAGTTTAATTTATTAATCCACCCAAAAAATTTTATAAAGCCACTGGCCAACATTTTGGTCTGCTCTAGACCTTGTTCACGGCCTAGTATATAACAGATACAAAAAAAATTAATTACTTCTTCTAGAAAGCAATTCATGAATCCAAAGAGAAACCAACTATATCTACTATCTCCACTTCAGAGTGGTCAAAATTGAAGAAAAAGACGGACAAGATCTTAGAACATATGAAATATCTGGAAAACACTAAACGTACCAAATTCATTCGAAGACTACCAACTAAAACAGTCTACCGATGGCAACGACAAGACACAGAAACAGAATATGGCCACAACCCCTATGGCAACTACGGTCGACCAAAACCTCATGGGCATACAGACCCGCTCTCAGGTATGAACCTAGTTGTGCACATTTCATCAACAACTCTATGACCGGCTGAATTGAGCCTACTTTCAAAGGGGCTTTCTTTTTGTCCATATGTCAATTTACAAAAGGTTTACCCTTGAACAAGAACTTAAAATGAAGTGAGACAAGCCCTTTATCACATTATACACTGCTCGTTTCCATGGTTACAGACCACCCTGCAATAATCAGTGGTGGTCGTTCTTGCACAATATAGGAAAAAGCACAAGCCTATGTGAGCTCCCGTGGTCCCGACCACCGGAGAGGCTGAAGCTTTTTCCTATAGTGTGCAAGCACGACCACCACTGATGGATTGCAGGGTGGTCTGTAACCATGGAAACGAGCAGTGTATAATGTGATTGAAAAATGAATCCAGCCAGCAAAGGATGCAACATGGATAATCACAATACATTAGTAAATGGCTTGTATTAACTTTCTCTACATGATAAATTCAACTTACTGAAGTGAGACAAAACCATTAATAGGTTTTATAGATCCTTCAGACTTAAATCACACTTCTCACAATATACCCTTATCTCCAACCTCTACAACACCTACGACCCTCTCTATACAATCATTAGACCTTAAAACCAATAGTAGTTTCATGCCCCCAAAATATTACCATGGTGTAGAGGCATTAATCCAACTCGTAGATCGAGACAAAGTCAATATCCAAGCTTTAAAAAGGAGACTTTCACATTCCAAAAAAACCTTAAAAGCGAAGAATATATTGCTCTTAACATACTTCAGTCTGACAAATCACCACCAAACCAGCTGACCAAGGCAGTGCAATAGTGGTAATGGACACTGCAGCCTGTGTTCAACAAATACATAGACAACTAGCTGACATTACCACTTATGAACAAGTACAACATAACCCAACTTTTAAATTCAGAAAAGATCACCAACTTTCTAGACAGTCAGCTTCAGATGGGAACCATTGATAAACCTACCTATACTTTTCTCCTTAACGAAAATCCCATCATACCAGTATTTTATATACTACCAAAAATCCATAAAAATTTGACCCATCCACCTGGGAGACCAATTGTAGCTTCCACAGATTCCCTTCTATCACCACTATCCATTTTTCTCGAAAAAATTCTCACCCCCCTTCATAAAACAAACATGACCCTTTCTTCTCAACACTTCTCACTTTCTTCCAATCATTACAAAACTATAGAACATACCTCAAGACAGTATACTTATCATGCTTGACATGAACATTTTGTATAAAAGGTATTCAGGCGGCATCACTCCTACAAACCTCTGACCTACCAATAGCTGCCCAGGACTTCTGCATACATCTACTACTTTTTGTACTTCGGCACAATTACTATGTTTGGTAACAATTTTTAAGTTCAGAAGAAAGGGACCGCCATGGGGTCCAATGTGGTGCCCCCTTATGTAAATACCTTTATGGAAAAGTTTGAGGATGATTGGATTTACAGTAATGACCTAAACCAATCACATGCTATAACTTGGCACAGATATATAGATGACGTGTACTGCATCTGGAAGGGGGATCAGAATTCCTTTACAGAATTCCTTATGTATATCAATGGGATTGACCCGGACCTTCATAGCCCACACTGACAAACGTTCCATTAGCTTCCTGGACACAATTGTCTAAAAAAAACTCCTCACAACACTGACCTCCATAGGAAGCCTACAGATCAGAACACTCTCCTCCACTATTCCAGTTGCTATCCACACACACCAAAAAAGTCCTCACCACGTTCACAATTCCAAAGAGTTACTAGAATAGTTAGTGATCCAACCTTACATAATCAACGTCTAACCAAAATGACAAAAAATCCAGGAAAGAGGTTACCCACATGTCTATCCTCAAAAGGGAAGAGTCACTTCCCCTACACATGTCCCCCATTACTGATAAGAACTCTTCCCACTGCCGCTTACTCGTAATCCCCATATATTGCCTAGTAATCCCTAAAATCCATTCTATTAGTCAATCACACTGGACACTTCTACAAAAATACTATCTAGAAAGTTCCTGAATTTCAGAACCCAGTGAGGAGGAGTTATAAAAGACTTCAAAATCTGAGACAGATTGGTATGAGCAGATATTAGGTCCCTTAAACCCTCCTTGAAACAACTAACATTCGCACCTAAGAAAACAGGAACTTACCCTTGTCTAAATTGTGCACAATGCACTAATGTCATTAAGGGCGACAGAATAGTTCATCCCCACTCTGGCAAAATTTACCATCCTTAGGTATTTTACATCTGCAGATCCTCCGATGTCATATTTATTTGTTGTCCACGCGGTCTCACATATGTGGGTGAAACCACCCAAAAAGTGCGAGACCGCATTTCTAAACATAAATCTGATAACCGTTGCCGGAAAACAGAATTGCCGATCTAAATCCATTTTCTCCAGGCCCAACACCTGATTAGTCAACTGAAATTTCAAGTATTAGAACAAATAACACCGTCTAGCAGAGGGGGCAATAGGACTGCACATTTAAAACAAGCGAAGCTTGTAATCCCCATATAGTGCCTTGTAATCCCCATATAGTGCCTAGTAATCCCCATATAGTGCCTAGTAATCCCCATATAGTGCCTAGTAATCCCCATATAGTGCCTAGTAATCCCCATATAGTGCCTAGTAATCCCCATATAGTGCCTAGTAATCCCCATATAGTGCCTAGTAATCACCATATATTGCCTAGTAATCACCATATATTGCCTAGTAATCACCATATATTGCCTAGTAATCACCATATATTGCCTAGTAATCACCATATATTGCCTAGTAATCACCATATATTGTCATAACTTACTACATGCCATTAGTGCCATTCCCCTAACATTCTTGGAACCAAACACAATATAGCTGATACATATTCTACATTCTTTATTATATACTTGACATAGATGCCTAGCTAACATTTGGTTTCCAGAGATCAAAGGGTAAAGGTCACCCATTCCACAGTTAAATGTATGTCATAGTACTGTGTACCTTATCCTATGGCTTTTATCACTTATCACTTTTGTCACTTGATCTTCCCTACCGCCATACTCTTCATCTATTTGCCAGACTATAATAATAATTGTTAATAAAAATTACAACAATGACAGAGCGCTCCATAATAGCAAATGAGCCACCGCTTGCCAGCTCTGGACTCACTTGCTCTACTGAGCATGCGCCCGCCATCTTATGACGTCAAGTGCTCTGCGTCGGACCCATGAAATCCAGCCACATGGAACGGCAACTCACATGCCATCTTCCTTGCAGCAAGCTCTAAAAACTAAAGGTATGTACTCACTGACCACCAATGCTATAGCGCTTTTACGGCATTCAGATTTGATGTCTATACACCCATTGTTTATCAGTGTCATGGCGCTTTAATATGGCTACTTTTCTACTATTCTTTGCACTAGGTTTGCGCTTACTGTCACCTCCTCTGATCGCATTGTATTATATGTGCAACCATGGGTTTTAATGTCAATAGTGAGGAGCTTTTAATCCATATTGTACTCATCTTTATACACCCTATATGCCCTAGGACAGGATACTTTCTGTTCTAGCTGACCTCCTCTATTCCATCAACTATTTACATGTACTAACTTTCATATGCCTTTTACTCCTGTACAATGCCATGTGATAGAAGTAGATACTATCTATTTACAGCAACTTGAAGAAAAATATTTCTGGACTCAAGAGGTGCTACCGAGGATCTGAGAAGTTTACACAGTCCTGAGGAAGAGGGAAGTTTAACCCTCGAAACGCATAGACTATCCAGTAATAAAGAATATCTTGCTCACATCTACTTGGATGTACAACTTCTCAGATCCTCGGCAGCGCCTCTTTAGAGTCCAGAAATATTTTTCTTCAAGTTGCTGATCCAATCTAACCCTAGATAAGAACCCTAGAGGACTTTGGCTGCAGCCCGGGAGTACTGCGCGCTGGTCGGTGTCTAATAACCAGCTAAGGGTTCTACAGCAGTTGTGACTTCACCACAACTGAAGTTGGTAAGCACATTTTATGCTTTAACAACTGCACATGTGGCGCTCCATTGTCTTTATCTTTGTCTATTTACAGAGAAACCTCAATTATCCTCAATAGAATATGTTACTATTTCTATAGGCCAAACCTCTTCAAGTCATGCTCCTATAAATAATAGTCTGACCACATGCTCTGAGATAATCTGTTCTCATTTCTATGTTATGCTCTCATTTCCATGCAATGACTTGATTACAAAGAAAAAAAAAAAAAGCTTTGTTATACCGCTACTGTTAAGTCATACAATATAGTTTAATGAATTTCCATGTAATCATGTCTGTAATCTTATTTATGTCCATTGTCTACATTATAATCATCCTACCAATCCTAGACCATAAACAAAGTTTAGAGCAGACCGAAACGTTGGACAGTGGCTTTGTAACAATTTTTAGATGGATTAATAAATTAAACTTATGCAAGTTATCATTTGAGTGCCATCATTAACTCAACACTCTGGAATACCCCTGTTACCAGTGAGCACCACCTCTAACAGACGTGCCATTCAATTTCCTTCCAATACTTGATTTACACACCATTGCTGCTGTAAAGCCAAACACAACATTTTTAAAAAGGTAATGCAACATTACCTACACTCCAAAACTGACAGAATTGCAAAAGACAAACATGATTATGAACAGATAGTACACAGACCGATATCCAAGATCCAGACCCTCCCCCTCAAAGGCCATAACTTCCCACAGGAAGAGGTAACCCATTTACAGTAAATGACTGACTTGCTTCTTGTGCAAGGGGTATTAAGACTCTGTACAGCCACATACAATACTCTCTTGTGGCCAGTTTTGAAACCAGATAAATCATGGAGATTAACTGTGGACTATAGGAAACTTAAGTGTCACCCGCAATTGTGCATCTACTATAGCATCAGCTCTGGACATTTTGTAATTGCTTGATGTGGAATATAAATTCTTTACAGTTTTGTATATTTCAAATGGATTCTGGTCTCTACAGAGAAATGTCAATATAAAATAGTCTTCACTTTTATAGGGAAACCGTATACTATGATTTTTGCATGAAAGAATGATGGCAAATTACTGAAAGGCAAGTGAGAAATCTTAGTCAAATTTTCTTCTCTCAAGAATCTCTTAGACTTTGCGGGTGACTTCTTGCTAGCAACCAGCACAAAAGGGCAGCATTTGCAACTTCTAGAGAAAGATCTGAGGATCATCAGGGATGCGGGTTTGAAATGTAACCCTGCGAAGTTTAATATTCTCAAGGAATCAGTAACGTTCTTAGGCATCAATGTCACTTCAGATTGATGAATTATTGCAGCACTGGCCTAGGAAAAGCTAAGAGAAGGCCACGGCGCTCACGCTCAAACAGCTGATCGGTGGGGGTCCCAGGTGTCAGACCCCCACTGATCAGATACTGATGACCTATCCTGAGATTAGGCCATCATTAGTTAACTCCCAGAAAACCCATTTAAGATCAATTCTGAGTCCCATTAACTTCTCCAGAATTTATGTACCCAACTATGCTGAAATACCTGCCCCTTTGCAATGCTCCAGATGGTGACCAAATGGTCACAATGTGACTTAGAATTCCAAACATTTTAGGTCTTGTCACCATTTGCCCCACGCCATGCTGCCTCTAAGAAAAAAAAATGCTTTCACCCAGCACACAGACACTGTAGACACTAGACGTCTGCTACGTGAAGACCTACCCCTCACACTGCCTGGCATAGGAGTGTGAGAGGTGAGTCCAGACTGCTCTTCACACACTATCACAAGAGGAGACACGAATGGTGGAAAGGGGAGCCGGGGGCAGTAATGGAGGAACAGTAGCCAATGGGGCGAGGGTGGCAGGGGCTGGAGGTGGAATAGTAGCCTAGAGGAAAAGGAGTGACACTGACTTGGAGTGATTTCATTGACTGATATGCAGTCAGTGAAATACTCAGAATCGGAGCAAAAAGTCTTCTATTTAGGAGTGTAAATAGTTTGCAAGTTTTTGTCAATTATAAGAAGAACAAAACCAAAGACATGTGGGCAAGTGCATGTGGCAAGACCAGGCTTTTTTTTTTTTTTTTTTTTTTTTTAATTATATGCAACTTCACCTAAGCAACTTGAATGTTTATGTGATAATGAAGTGACCAAATAAAGCACAATTTGGACTTTAACCCCTGCTGTCTGTGGAAATCTGCGGTATGAGAGAGTGATCCCTACAGAACTTAAGATTACCTTTTAGAATAAATACCTCCTTTCTCTTAAAAAATTTTGTATGGATCCTGCTAAAGGTGCGTGCCGTTGTTGAGTGGGCCAAGCCTACCTCTCTCAAGGTCCTTCAATGGTTTCTTGGCTTCAATTATAGAAAAAAGAAAAAAAAAAAAAAAACACCTGTCTCTTCTAAACCAGCAGGATATTGTCATGTATTAAAAGAGGCATGGACTCACAGGACAGGGATGTCATATTACCACTGTATAAAGCATTAGTACGTCATCATCTGGAATATGGTGTTCAGTTCTGGGCTCCGGTTTATAGGAAGGATGTCCTGGAGCTGGAAAGGGTGCAGAGACGGGCAACTAAACTGATAAGGGGCATAGAGCATCTTAGCTATGAAGAAAGATTGAAGGAGTTAAACTTGTTTAGTCTTGAGAAGAGACGTATAAGGGGGGACATGATCAACCTGTATAAGTATGTAAATGGCCCATACAAAAAATATGCTGAAAAACTGTTCCAGGTAAAATCCCCTCAAAAGACAAGAGGGCTTCAAAACAGGCTTAGATAAATTCTTAGAGAAAAAGAAGGTCACCACATATTAAGAAATGTAGAGTCATGTCTTAAGGTTACCCGTCCCCCTCCCCTTCATCACTCCTACCCCCTCCCTTGGTTGAACTTGATGGACATGTGTCTTTTTTCAATCGTATTAACTATGTAACTATATAAACCATTGACCGACTTTACCAGGAAGGGCAGATCTTCAACGATTTCCTGAGGCTGTGTCCGCCTTTGACACCTTAAAAGGGGAGTTTTATACAGGCACAGATGCTCGTCCAACCTCATGTGACAAAACCTTTTGTTATTGAGTTGGACGCCTCTGAGATAGCATGTGCCAACATTTATCTCAGGGTCCGTCCTCCCTCACTAATCTCAAACCCTGTGCATTTTTCTCCCATAAGTTCTTCACGGAGAAAAACTATTATATTGGCAACCGAGAATTGTTGGTTATTAAGTGGGCCTTCGAGGAGTGGCGGGACTTCTTAGAGGGGGCTTAGCACCAGGTCACTGTGCTGACAGATCATAAAAAATTTAACCTACTTGCCAGGGAGTCAAGTACATGACCATATGCAAGCACAGTGGGCCCCGTTCTTTATGCGATCTAACTTCGTTGTGACTTTTAGCCCTGGGGCTCCTAACGTAAAGGTGTATGCCTTGAGGCAAAAAGTTTATAGGATGCACAGTGTATTAATACTGAGCCTGGTAATTTTCTGTCTCCTGGTGTTGTAGGTGCCGCAATTAGTCCTGATCTAGCCACTCATACTTTAAGTGGTTGTCAGGATTTGGCTCCCAATGGTCTTCAGTCTGGTAAATTGTTTGTGCCTCCGAACTTATGCCTTAAGGTCCAGGAAGAATATAATTTTTCTGTTTTGGCAGGTCATCCAGGTATTACAAGGAGTAAAAATCTGGTTATCCGAGCCTACTGGTAGCCTATGTGGTCATGTGACAAGGGTACCTTTTCTCTCTGCATGTCATGTATATGCTAAGGAATTGGCTACCTTGTTTGTGGATAACATCCTTAGACTGCATAGTATTCCTGACTCCATTGTCTCAGATACCGGTGTCCAGTTTGTCTTAAAATTCTGCAGAGAGTTCAGCAATAAATTGGGGATCAAACTCATCCACATTTCATCCTGAGACAAATGGGCAAACCGAAAGGGTTAGCCAGGTACTGGAACAGTTCTTAAGGTACTTCATTTCAGACTAAATAAGTGGATAAGGCTTTTGCCTCTGGCAGAGTTTGCCATTAACAATCATGCAAGCTCCTCTAGTGGTAGGTCTCCTTTCTTCTGTAACTATGGTTTTAACCACAGATTTTCCTCAGTATCTGGGTTCAGTTCTGTTAATCCTGCTGTAGATGCAATCCTTGAAGATCTGTGCACAGTTTGGACCCAGGCTAGCAAGAGCCTGGAAAAAGCCCAAATCATCCAATCTGAACATGCTAGTAAGTGATAACTTTGTGTTGGGTGATCATGGCTTTCTACCAAGAATTTACATCTTGTTGTACCTTCTGGTAAACTTTTGCCAAAATTTTATATGGTCCAATAAATTTAGTCTGGTATTAATCCAGAATCTTCACCACGCATGACAGAAGGCAGTGTACTGAATTGGAGATTGAAATATATTAATTGGCAGATGTGCAGCTTATGGTCGAATTATGGGAAGAGTGTAGTAGGGGTCTAGGGGAGGGACCATTTACCAAATTGAGACCACCTATTGACTCCCAAATTGGGACTCAATACTAGAACCTGATTTGATAACATAACAGAAGCTATAGGAGACAAGTTGAATACTTAAAAAAAAGAACTTGCCATATCTCTGCACACTCTACATCCACCACTAATTCAGACCTTTTTTTGGCTTTACCATATAACCTTCTGGGAAGCCCTTTTTTAGAGAAAACATCGTCAACAGCAGTGAAAGTAATACTTACTCCCCCGTTTAGGAAAACACTAACAGTCCAACTATCCCCAAACCCAACAACCACTCACACTCGTCAGAAGATTCAGTCAATGAATGTTACTCAGTTTGACACTCCCATAACCTCCACCAGAAAAAGACAAAAAGTAGACCTAGAGGACGAAAAGGTGGAAGATTCAGGAACACCTCAAAGAAAAAAAAACAAAAGTATGGAAATAAAGAACAATGAAGGACCACCAACTAACAATGGGGATGGAGAAACCATTAAACAAAAATACATTTTTAATCTCTTTCCCAATATGCACTCCAACCCAATTAACTAGTTCTTCTGAGGAAAGGCTCATCTTTTTGTCCCACAAACCAGCCGGATTTGATTTATTTGTGGAATTAAATCAATTTGTGCTTAAATTAACTGTTACACACCATTTCGCAAAAAAACAACTGAATTCCCTACATGAGCCGAATAATATGTCCACTTCTGAAGTTATCTGTACAGAGAGACAACGCTACTAGTGAGCCGCTAGTTGGTTCCACTGCATCCCAATTTAAAATAAAGTCTTCCTTTTTTCCCTATCGAAAGTAGAGGCCCTCACATCGAGGGCTTCTACAGTATGATAGACTATTTAAACAATTCAAGGAAGAAACTACCCACAAAAAACGTCACAGAGAGAAGCTAATCACCTTAGTTGGAAGGAGAGAAAAGCCCTCAAAGATCTTAGTAGAAATAAAAATAGTTATCAAAAGCGCCGATAAAGGAGGAGGCATAGTGATTATGGATTACAAATACTATCTTGCCAAATCACTCAATCCTCTCAAATAAAGAATGCTATGGGATCCTAAAAGAAGATCCCACTAAGATTTTTTCTTAAAACACCTCTTCAAACTCATTGACCCTGGCTACCAACTAGAAGTCATTGATAAAAAAAAAAAGGGCTTTCTTGAAAACCCTACATCTGTCAATATCCTCATTTTCTGCCCAAAATCCATAAGTCTATAGATAATCCCCCAGGCAGACGCATCATTTCTGGGATAGGTTGCCTTACTGCCAAGTTATCAGCATATGTTGACCATTACCTTCAACAACAATGTATTAAGATTACCTTCCCACCTTAGGGATACTTCCCATTTGATACAATTATTAGAATCCTTTCAATGAACTGAGTTTCCGTTGGGTGACTCTTGATGTATCATCCCTTTATAGTAACATTAGTCATGACCTAGGTATTGCAGCTATAACAGAGGTTCTGAAGAGACGACTATATGCCAGAAGTACAGAAAGTTCATTGAAATCAATTGAGTTTACACTTCAGCACAATTTTTTCATATTTAACAAAATTTTCTATATCCAAATTAAGCATGCAGCCATGGGGACAAAATTTGTCCCCTCTTACGCAAATTTGTTCATGGGGATGTTGGAGTTGAAATTTGGTCTACTCCATCATCCCCAGATCAAAAATGCTACCGTCGTTATATTGACAACATTTTTGTGTGGCAGGGAGGTCAGAACGAACTTGATACATTAACCATCTGAAAACGAATGAGTGGAATTTGTCTTTTAGTTCAAAATGTAATCCAAAAGGAGGCCATATTTCTAGATCTCCAACTGATGGTCATTTAGAATAAAATTGTGACAAAGACCCATTTAAAAAATGTAGATTCCAACAGTTAGATTATGGAAGCTGCCACCACAAAAAGAATTAGGAAGAATTGCATAGACAACAATGTAATGAAAGAACTAAAACTCCTGTGTGAGAGATTTAAAGATAAAGGATACCCCAAAAATGTACAAAGAAAATCGGTCAAACGAATTTCCAAAATCAGCCAAAAAGAGTTTAGTCCCAAAATAAGAAAGAAACAATACACATCCAAAATTCCCCCTAATTGCCAACATCAAATTTGTCTGATCACCAGATATAAAATTCTAAACATAATTTGATCAGAAAAAATTATACAAAAAAAAAAAAAAAAAAAAAATAATTATATATATATATATATATATAATATATATATAATATATATATATATATATATATATATATATATATATATATATATATATATATATTGGTCAGTTCTTCTAAAGACTAGGGAAACTAATTCCAAAACATCCAAGTATCTTTAGAAGACCCCAGACACTTAAAAACATGTTGGCACCATCTTGCCCCAAACTAAATACAAGCAAAAAAGGTTTTTCCCTAAAGATTTTGATTTGATTGTCTGTTGGCAGAGTTGCGTCCTGACCTAACTTTCCAGGACACCACCATGCGTCGCTGTGTCTCTCGAGTGTAATCTTTGACTTACAGACAATGCCTTCCATATTTATCATGTTACATATAGTATATTACCCATATCTGTAATATGTTTGTAATGTATTTGCCTTTGTTTTATTTTTTATCTTCTAATTTTGTTTTATTTTTCCTTTTCAGATTTCTTGCGACGGGAAATTATTTTAGTTCTTTACATTTTGAGTTTCATATGGTAGTGACTGCAACCTGTCACACAATTTGCTTGAGGCTTAGAGCTATGCTGCCACTACCATCTATGCAGCAGTGGCTGGATATAGCCCAGGGCTTCCTGGAGAGGGCACAGTTTCCAAACTGTCTTAGTGCTCTTGACGGGAAGCACATACGGGTGAAGAACCTAACTCAGGGACCCCATTTTATAATTCTAAGCAGTTTTTCTCTGTAGTTTTGTTGGCCTTGTCTGACACAAAGTACAGGTTTATATTTGTAGATTTCGGGGCCTATGGTTCTGCAGATGCTCGCATCTTCAGGGCTTCCAGAATAAGTCTGTGGCTTCAGTCCAACCAACTCAACATACCGCAGCCAGCTAATCTTCCTGGCTCCTCTGGTCCCCCTGCACCTTAGGTTATGATTGGCGACGAGGGTCCATTCCCCAGACAAAGTTTTAGATGAGAAAAGGCGCACTTTTAATTATCGGTTAAGCAGGGCCAGAAGGTATGTTGAGTGCGCTTTTGGAATTCTATCCAGCAAATGGCGGGTTTTCCTTTCTGCCATCCAGCTGGCACCAAAAAAATGTCAATGGGGTAATAAAGGCGTGTATCGTGCTACATAACTATATATGCACTTATGAGTCCACCCCTGAGGAAGAAGCCGATGCCTTTCAAGCCCCTGCGCAAGGAGACTCGTATCAGCTAGGAAGAGCTGGATCAGCTGGCCTCAGCGTGCGGGAATTATTTTCCGATTATTTTATGTCCCTACCTGTTCCGTTTCTTTCCAGCAGCAGTACTCACGATATAATATAAATATAAATGTGTGTGTGTATATATATATATATATATATATATATATATATATATATATATATATATACATACATACACACACACACACACATACTGTACATACACATACAGTACAGACCAAAAGTTTGGACACCTCATTCAAAGAGGACAGCAGTCAGGTGGATACACAGCTGATAGTCCTACTGAATAGACTGTTAGAATTTGTATTATGGCAAGAAAAAAGCAGCTAAGTAAAGAACAACGAGTAGCCATCATTACTTTAAGAAATGAAGGTCAGTCAGTCCGAAAAATTGGGAAAACTTTGAAAGTGTCCCCAAGTGCAGTCGCAAAAACCATCACGCGCTACAAAGAAACTGGCTGACATGCGGACCGCCCCAGGAAAGGAAGACCAAGAGTCACCTCTGCTGCGGAGGATAAGTTCATCCGAGTCACCAGCCTCAGAAATCGCAGGTTAACAGCAGCTCAGATTAGAGACCAGGTCAATGCCACACAGAGTTCTAGCAGCAGACACATCTCTACAACAACTGTTAAGAGGAGACTGTGTGCAGCAGGCCTTCATGGTGGAAACCACTGCTAAGGACAGGCAACAAGCAGAAGAGACTTGTTTGGGCTAAAGAACACAAGGAATGGACATTAGACCAGTGGAAATCTGTGCTTTGGTCTGATGAGTCCAAATTTGAGATCTTTGGTTCCAACCACCGTGTCTTTGTGCGACGCAGAAAAGGTGAACGGATGGACTCTACATGCCTGGTTCCCACCGTGAAGCATGGAGGAGGAGGTGTGATGGTGTGGGGGTGCTTTGCTGGTGACACTGTGGATTTATTCAAAATTGAAGGCATACTGAACCAGCATGGCTACCACAGCATCTTGCAGCGGCATGCTATTCCATCCAGTTTGGGTTTAGTTGGACCATCATTTATTTATCAACAGGACAATGACCCCAAACACACCTCCAGGCTGTGTAAGGGCTATTTGACCAAGAAGAAGAGTGATGGGGTGCTACGCCAGATGACCTGGCCTCCACAGTCACCATACCAAGATGGTTTGGGGTGAGCTGGACCACAGAGTGAAGGCAAAAGGGCCAACAAGTGCTAAGCATCTCTGGGAACTCCTTCAAGACTGTTGGAATACCATTTCAGGCGACTACCTCTTGAAGCTCATCAAGAGAATGCCAAGAGTGCGCAAAGCAGTAATCAAAGCAAAAGGTGGCTACTTTGAAGAACCTAGAATACAAGACATATTTTCAGTTGTTTCACACTTTTTTGTTAAGTATATAATTCCACATGTGTTAATTCATAGTTTTGATGCCTTCAGTGTGAATCTACAGTTTTCATAGTCCTGAAAATACAGAAAACTCTTTGAATGAGAAGGTGTGTCCAAACTTTTGGTCTGTACTATATATATATCCCATAATACTTTAAAAATTACACTGTCACACAATGTTTATTAAAAGAAAAACAAACCATCATATAGTCTGAATTTTTTACTCAACAGACATTAGTCCCCAAAGAAAATCTAAAATATACAATGAAATACAGTTTTCAGAACATTACACATTAAAATAACACCTCTGTGGGGTTTGCCCAGGATAAGGGCCAGGTCACATGCTCATTTGTGGCTGTGAGGGGCCATGTG
Organism: Rhinella marina; assembly: GCA_900303285.1. Lineage (NCBI taxonomy): Eukaryota > Metazoa > Chordata > Amphibia > Anura > Bufonidae > Rhinella > Rhinella marina. The sequence continues at coordinate 2,378 of ONZH01018554.1, read as the reverse complement.
GGCCAGAAGAATGGCATGGGGGTCCACTAACACCTTCAGCCCTATATGATGTGGGAGGTATTGGCAGCTCAGGTGGGGAAAAAATAAATAAATAAATAAATACTGGCTTGCCCAGGATATTCCATCTGACGATGGACAGATTGTGAAGGTGGGGGATGAAAACTGGTGCCTCCATGGAACTATGGCCTGAAAGAACTCACTAGGGTCTTTAGGATTCAGTCTGCTTTTAGTACCCTTCTTGATGCAGCTATACCTCTTAAAGTACATATCAATAGGCAGCCGCCAGAAATGTTCAGCAAGACTACGATCATACAAATCAAGTGTCCTCATGCCTAGCCCTGCCCAAGTACTCAAGAACCTGTGTGTTCACCTCAACTTCTGCAGCCACAGATAATTTCCCTTTCATTTCACACCTGTGGTGGTTATTTTTTACGGTTGTACCAATCTGTCCTTTGTCTTATTTATGACAGCTGATGTCAAAAACCGTTGGCGCAGTTGCCGTGACCAATTCCGAAAGGAAATGATGCAGCATGGCCGCAGTGGATCTGGTCCCCCTCATAAAAGGCCATATATCTACAAAGAGCAGCTGACGTTTCTGCCGGATGTCATTGATTTGAGGGCGCAAGTTATTTTTGTGTGTAATTTATGTTTTTTGTTCTGTATATCTTAGTTTAACATGGCCTTTCACAGATCCAGGTTATTCTCCCCTCTGTACCTTCTGCATTACACCAAAAATTTGTGGTTCTGAATCACAATGAATATATTCTAAATGTTTGCTCATTAAGTACTGTGCCTTTGCATTTTTGCATTTTAAATTGTGAATTAATTTGTAGAACGGAGGATAACCTGGAAACGGAAGGAGAGGAAATTGCTCCTGAGCAGCCATAACATAAGCGGAGAAAAAGAGGATCTAATGCTGCCCACTGCGATGCGCCCCACTCTGGAACGCAGTTTTGAAGAGGCTACTATATTACAGTGCTGAAGTCCTCCAATATGGAGATGCGTTCTGTGCCGCCTCTACCTTTCGACACCATTATTAAATTCTCACCTCTACCACTTATAAAGACCTTTCGGCTTGATAATGTACGACCAGAGGTTCTCAATGATCTTACATCATAGTACGCTTTTTGTAAGTTAGTCCCTATCTTTGGAAGCATGTTTCTTATCGGGTTGTATTGGGGGGCATTTTTGTTGGCACATACCAGATGTTACTAACTTAATGCACCCTACCCACTTTGCCGCCAGATGTAAATTCTACGAGATGAGATTTTCATGCCTCGGTAGGATATTCGCTATATATATATATATATAATATATTATATATATATATATATATATATATATAATATATATACACACACACACATACACACACACACACACACATACATATATACACACATACGACACTATATAAATAATAGTAGAAGGATGTTAGGAGTAGTACTGCATAGGTATACGCCTCCTCTTAACTCTTTACTAGTAATCATATAGGATATAGTAGTGTGTGTGTGTGTGAAGAAAATTAATATTATACACACACACACACACACACATACATAACATACATACATACACATACATACTAGCTGAAAGACCCGGCTTTGCCCGGGTATATTTAATTTATTTCATTTACTGTTTGTGTGTGTCAATAAAAGATACCAAGAGTGACTGTTACAGCGGCCCGCCCCTTTAACAGTGACCTCTACAGCGGCCCGCCCCTTTAACAGTGACCTTACAGCGGCCCGCCACTTTACAGTGACCTCTACAGCGGCCCGCCAGTGACCTTATTAACTGTGACCTCCCACAAGCAGTGGAGGAGGGCTTTTAAATCTTCTTTTGAATTACAGGTTGATGCCATAGTAATTTAGGAGGAAGGTGGGTAGCAGTAGAAGAAAGACTCTTTTATTACTACTGAATGGTAAATATGTGAAATTTACATTATATGAGGTAATGATTGATGATGAATTAATGTAAAACATCAGTTTATATTTATAGTAACCGGAATACTCTAACAGTCTCATCCAAGCCTCTTTAGCAGACCTACAGCAGTGAACTGGCTGGGAGTCATGGAAGCCTGTTCTGTGTGGAGGCTGCCTGTGAGCTTCTATGGCTGATAAGGGTCATGTGCTAGGCTACTATTGGCTATGCATGTTTTGGGAATATCTCAGGAACGGTACGTCTGGAGAGCTGAAAACTGTTCTAAAACTTCCGGACCTGATGTACATGTGTGCAAATTTTGTGATTGTGCTGCAGGCGGTGCGGATTCCTTTAGCGGACATACACACACACACCTTTTTATTAGATACTCCTAACATCCTTTTAATAACAATATGATTAGACTACATATGTATATATTTTATTAAAAAAGGGATGTT